>CM046398.1:53665824-53668324 GCA_025413875.1 Rhododendron molle
TTTATTAAAATACTAGATTTAGCCATGTGTGTAATGGATTAAAATAGAATTTAGGACTTGGTACTTGAAAGTAGTAGATTAGTTTAATAGATATTGGATTTTGGTATATCTAGACTAGATATTGTAGTACTTGTTTGTATATATTATATGTGTACTTGTATATATATATATATAGGTATATATATTTTATTGTAAGTAACACATGTGTATTGTGTTATTTTAATTAGAAAATCTTGTAAAGTACTTTAATTCTTTTATTTATTGGATAAAGAAGGTTAGGGGAATTATTACCCCTTGGATAATAGCTATACTTGCCAATCAAGTATTAGGGTTAATATAATAATAAGATCTTCCATGTGTGTCAATTGAATAAACTAGAATTAATACATTAGGTTAATATTATAAGGACTTGTACTTTGAAAGCATTAGAATATTAATTAGATATAGAATTTGGCAATATCTATCCTAGATTGTGTGGTACATGTGTATATATATATTTATATGTACTTGTATGTATGTATATATGTGTATATATATGTACTTGTATGCATATATATATATAATATTATATATAGCATGTGTGTATTGTAATATTATATTTATAAAATCTAAATTTCTTGGAAACTTGGATTTTATTAAAGACCCATAGTACATATATATATATATTAGTATATATATACATCTTCCAAGAGAGTATAAGTGGGAGAGAGAGAGAGAGAAAAGTCGAGAGAGAGAGAGAGAGAGAGAGAATCCGAGAGAGAGGGAGGGAGAGAGAGAGAGGGAGAGAAGGAAAAGAGAGGGAGAGATGTGATGTATTGCTTGATTTTTGTCTACCAAATCCTAGATACATGTATATATTAGTACTTGTACTAGGTGAAAGAAGAAGAAAGGAGAAGATAGGAGAGAGATTTGATGTACAAATCTCTTACAAAGCCAAACCCTCACTCTTTCCTTATTCAATCCACCAAATCCTTGTCCTTTCCATAGCTATATATATATATATATTGTACTTTGTACCAAGGGAGAGAGAGGGAGAGAGAGGAGAGAGAACGGCCGAGAGAGAGATGGGAGAGAGAGAGAGATTCGGATGAGAGAGAGGGAGAGAGTGTGATGTGTGTGATCCTTGATTGACCTAGCTTAGATCACCCTTGTCCTTCTTTGATATACTTTCAAAGTGAAAGCATGGCCAAGCACAATCAAATCTAGTCCTTCTTATACAAACCCTAATTTTATACTTAAATCAAATCCCATTTTCTTGCCTAGTCTTCCATAATCCAATCCAAATGACACATCCTAGCCTTGCATGCCTAGTTTTTAGGTTGTTTCTTGCAAGGAAGCAAGATTGCTTGGAATAAAAAAATGAGATATAGGAGAGAGAGAGAGATTTCGGCCAAGGAGAGAGAAAGGGAGAGTTTGCCTGTAAATACCAAGCCATTCCTTCATTTGGACTCACACCTCTCCATTCTCCAACTTCTCTCTTGAAAGCATAACTTGTTCTTGATGTTCTTGGCTTGTTCTTGAGTTTTCTTTCCATTGCCGCCACTTGTGGGCACACGCCCCTGAAAATCCCCGCATTTTCGGCGTGCGGGGTTAGGTTTGCGCCCTTTTTGTTTGAAAGCATGGCGAAATGCCGTTTTGAGAGAGTCGCCACCCGGGTTTTGCGGAAAACACCCAAGAAACCGATTTTGAAAAACGTTTTTGTTCACGCTTGTTTGATTCGAAAAGGTTTGTAGACTGGACCGTCGTCACCTTCGATATCTGAGGTTCGGGAGCCAGATTACGAGAGGGGAAGGGTTTTATGGCACTCCTCTCGCCTAATCCAAGATCGGCCTCTACTTAGGCATTTTTGTAAAACATTTTGCATTTTTCTCTCTTTAATCATTTATTAGCCAATTAGGGAACAGCTAATGGGGATTGACAAATGACAAGTGATATTCGTATGGCAAAATGAGATGTATGATTTAATGAACAAAGTATAATAGATTGAGAACAAGCGCTTCGTGAGCATTTTGAACAAACTGGAGTACGCTGCTCAAAAATGACATACGCAGCAACGCATCGCATGCAATCGGATTGGCCAAGGCATGCCAACACAATCAACGACGCCACCTATTATTGGCGCACCGCAGAAGCCCAAACCCACAAACTCGCTCAACCTCTGGCTCGGGAATGGACCAAAGGCACACCCAGACAAACCACGCAGCTTGATATAGCAACATATATACGGTTTCAGGGTACAGCAGCAAAATCAAACAGAAATAAATAGATTTAAAACCCCATAAACAGAGTGGGGATCAAATAGAGGCCAAGATTTAAACAGAGGCAAGAGCCAGCCCACTCGATCTCCAAAGATATAGTGGCGCACGCCATTCAAAACCCGTGGCGCCACTTGTTCCCTCCTTGTCCAAAGGCTTGCTTTGCTTTAGCTGGTTCGAACAGACCGTGAAAGATCCTGTGGGGCCTTACTAAACAGCTTTAAACAGATAATAAGCTACGCAGT